>CAWTZC010000795.1:0-21041 GCA_963919715.1 Microtus obscurus | reverse complement strand
GGAACTCAGAGTCTGAACCAACGACCAGGGGAGCCTGCATGGGGCCGACCTAGGCCCTCACTTCTATTATGTGACACCAGCAGGCTTGGTCTATTTGTGGGGCTCCTGGCAAAGGGAGTAGGGCTGCTTCTCTGCTGCTTTGGTTGGATCTTGTGAACCTATTCCCTCATACTGGATTGCCTTGCCCAGCCTGAATACACGAGGTGCTAGGTCTTCAGCCAGCTTGATATGTCATGCTTTGCCGATGCCCATGGGAGGCCTGCCCCATTCTGAGCGAATATAGTGGAGGGGTGGATTGGGGGAGAGCGGAGGGGAAGTGGGTGAAGTGGGTGGGAGGAGAAGAGAAAGGGAATGCTGAGGTCTGGAAGTAAAATAGATAATTTTATTTTTTTAAAGTAAAAACCAGTTCTTCCTGTAAGTGGCCTGAAGTGACCTGTGAAGATGGTTCGCTACTCTCTCAACCTAGAGAACCCTTCAACATCATGTAAATCAAGAGGACCAAACCTTCGGGTTCACTTTAAAAATAACCCAGAAGCCAGTGGTGGTGGCACATGCCTTTAATCTCAGCAGAGGCAGGTGAGGTGAGTCGCTGTGAGTTCGAGACCAGCCTGGTCTACAAGAGCTAGTTCCAGGACAGGCTCCAAAGAAAAATTCCCATCTAAAAAAAAAAAAAAAAACCAGCTGAGAAATGGCCCATGCCATCCAGGATATGCATATCTGAAAGACATCACTTTAAAGAGGCAATGGGTGCCATTCCAATGGTACAACAGTGGAGCAGTGTGCCCCCATTCCGACTGTATAATCTGGGTGGTGAGGCAGTAGGAGCACCAGCAGCAAGCACTGGGGCTGGACACAGGGTCGGGTGGCCAAAAAAAGAGTGTTGAATTTTTGCTGCACATGTTTAAAGGCAGAGAGCAGGCGCTGGAACTGAAGGGTTTAGATGCAGAGTCTCTCGTCATTGAACACATCCAGTGAACAAGACATCTAAGATGTGCCAATGACCTTACAGAACTCACAGCCAGATTAACCCACACATGAGCTCCCCCTGCCAGATCGAGATGCTCCTTGCTAAAAAAGAAAAACATTGCTCCAAAGCCAGAAAAGGAGGGTGCACAGAAGAAAAAAATATCCCAGAAGAAACTGAAGAAACAAAACTTTGTGGCACACGAATAAATTCATCATAAAATAAAAGCTTGAGTTGGGGGATCTGGTAGGTGTGTCCTGAGTCCAGAGGTCACTTTGGAATCTGGTACTAAGTGTCCGGTTTGCCCAGTGTTTTGTGCAGGCTTTTGTAAGTGCGTGTTTTTACCAGGAACCTCTTTGCTCTGTTTTTGGACTTCTGCAACCGCTGGCTTCTGCCCGGATACGGGGTAGATCTTTTTTCCGGAAACTTCCAGCCTAATGGTTCTGAACAGAACAGAAAGAAGAAATGGACAAGTGAGAGAAGCAATTGCTCTGCTTCCTGCTGCAGATAGCTCCCAGTCTCTACTGTTCCTGATGCTTCCCTCTCCACCACGAAGGACTGCATCCCTTGAACACCCTTTCTCCTTAAAGTTGTAAGGTATTTAGTCCCAGCAGAAACGGATATGATAGGCAAGCATCACTGTACCTGTTTCAAAAGAAAATTTCATTCTGCACTGTGAGCAGCTTTTCAAGCAGACTGAAAAGTATCCAATCTGTTATCACTTTGATTTTCAATCATGAGAGGTGTTCCTTGAATGCACATATGATCAAACAAAACTTAATCCAGAAAAATTAAATATCTTCTCAGAGTTTGTGTTACTAGTTAGAATTGGAGCCAGAATCAAACTCCAGACTTCCCGGGATGACTGACATTTCTCTGTGCTCTCCACCATGCCAAAGACTGACAAGAATTTGTCATCAAGATAACAAGACATATATATGTGAATCTGAGATATGTGTTTCCATGTACTCCCTAACAGTTTTGTAAAGCAGAGAAGACAAGTTATTTATCTTCTCCCAACTACAGGTTCCTAGTGAAGCTATTTAAATTGAATTCCCCAAGACAAGATACTGAGTTAAAGTTTGTGATGTATGTACAGGAGGCAGAGAAAGGAAAGCAGCCGGTGTGGCAGCAACCAATGATCATCAGATATAACCTCTTGCTGCTCTAAAGATCTTAGGGTTGTCCTTGGTATTCTTTCAGGAGCCTTAAAGGCCACAAGTTGGTAGAGAATGCAATGCTGGTACAGCCTCAATTCCATGTGAGTCTGTCATCAATAAATGTCCTCCTTGGCTTCTTGTTTATAGTATATCAATGTTTGGGGTCTTTGTGGCTTAACTTTCCTAATGTCTAGGCAGATTAAACTGTTTTGATGACTAATGACCTTTCTGTTGATTGATTTGGTAATGACCCTTCATCGCAAGTGCACTTTGTGGGCCTTCCCAATAAGCAGCCCTTTACGATGATGCAATGACTCAAGTCTCCTTCTGTCTCTCTGGTACAATGGAGGTGTTAAAGAGTCTTCCAGGGCTCCCTCCTCTTTAGCTGCTTTGCTCCAACCACACAGGCCTTTTTCGTGCTTCGTTTACAAACTGCCCAGGCCTCTGCCTGGCTCTTCTGAGGAGATCTTCCGCATCACGTTGGTCTTCTCACACAGTTTCCCTGCCGAGCCTGTCTTTAATCTCCTCCTTGCACTTTATTCTCTGTGTCCTCATCGTCCCAGTCAATTTATAGTCTGTTCATTGAATTCATTTTCTTTCATCAGATGCCTTAAAATTTGAAGTTACATTTTTAATAACTTGGTTTCCTTCATTTTCTTCTTTCCCAATAGAGTTTGAGTTCCAGAAAATCAAGGACTTAAAACTTCTTGCGTTCTGTTTTCTCAGCACTTAGAACAGTGCCTATCGGTGCTTAGATTTTTGGGGATAAAATAAATGATGAGAACTGAAACAAAATGGACTTGATAATTCATGCTGTAGTTCCAGTTCCCTAATTTTGCCCTTAAGTTCATTCACAAGATAAAGCATTCTGGTGAATGTGATAGGTTTGTAGTCTACGGTTCTGTTAGTTACTCTAGGGCAGTTATGTGGGCCATACTAATAAATGTGCTTACAGATCACAAATGATAAAAACAGCAAAGTCAATGGTAATGATAAAAATAGCAACCTATACTAGCTGAGTACCTGCCAAAATGTTGGCCACCCGCTTGCCCCTCATCTAGTTCTAACCCTCGAACAGTCCTGAAAAGCTACACTAGCTTCATACATGAATAAGAAAGGCCACACAACTTAGTAAAGGAAACAGACCAAACCAGCATGTTTAACTTCATAGCCTGCTTCACATATGCGCATGCGTGCAAATACACGCATGCACACGCATACACACATGCACACAGAAATTTCAAACTCATCTTTATCTCAATATGGGTTTAGTATCCTTTATTCAAAATGCTTGAGGCCAGAAAATGTTTATATTTGGACTTTGGGATGTTTGCATATACACATGTATTTAGTGCACATAATAAGATATGTTGGAGATAGTACTCAGATTGAAAACCTATGATTTCTTTATGTGTTATACGAGTCTTATGTACCTATTCTGAAGATAATTTTACAATAATTGTGTGCATTTTGATGGCCAAACATCAGAGGTCAGGTCAACTTGTGGCTTTAGGACTTTGTTGTTATTATTTTTGTTTTGTTTTTCAAGAAGGGCTTTCTCTGTATAGCCCTGCCTGTTTTGGAACTTCTGCTTTGTAGACTAGGCTGACATTGAACTCAAGAGATCCACTTTCTCTGCCTCCCAAATACTAGAATTAAAGGCGTGTGCTAACACTGCCCTTTAGAGCATCTTTAGATTATTGATGCTCAGCCTATGTTGTGGTTTGGGCATCTAAAACATACCATCTGTCTAAAAATACATACTTGTATGTGTTTGTGTGTGTAAGTATGCCATGACAAAGCACACATGTAGCAATCAGAAGACAACATGTGGGAGTCAGTGTTCTCCTTCTGCTATGTTAGTCCCAGGGATCAAAATTGGGTCTTCAGGCTTGGCATCTTTATCCACAGAGACCGCTCACCAACCCTACAGTAACATTTTTTTTTAATAATGCACAGGCACAAAGACCAATTCCATAGCCCCTGTGCACAGCATCATGGTGGCTGAATAAGTTTATAATAAATAATAAAGTTTTCCTATACTCATCACCACACACAGCAATGCTATGTGTATGTCAGAATCCACTGAAGTTCAATGTGCAGAATATAGCATTTGAAACATTCATTAAGCCTGAAGTATATTTGTAAATCCTCCAGGTTCCTGGCATGCTCATCAGTGCTTGCTAATAAACTTTTCTGCAAGGATCATCTGATAGAGAATGGGACCAAACAGCCTCTTAGAGAGGGATAAGAACTGAGGGTGGCCTTCAGTGTCGCCCACTATGGGACACTGTTCAGAAAAGCAACTGAACTGGCAGGAGCCAGGAGTCAGTGCTAGTGACCCCACCCGGATCACACCAGAGTTAACGAGCCTCCAGACTGGGACACATCTGCCAGAACTTGCTAAGCTTATAGCTTCTTCAAGGTTCTGCTGTGTACACCCCTACAAACCGTACAATCCTGGGTGGCCAATCTCTTGTTTACCGTGAACGGTTCCAGAAAGTGTCATTGGCAACGGGAATTTCCACGGTGCCCTTCTAAAGCCCTCCAGTCCTCTACACTCTGAACAGTGACAGTGACAACCTTCAAAGAAAGTGAATTCCCAGGCCTGGCTCTTTCAGGGTTCAGAGGTAGGGACCAGCAGGGAGAGGCAGCTCGACAGATGCCCCAGAATGACAATGACCTGGGCCGGCTTTTAGTGGGAAGAAGGTAGGGTCTGGGTGTGCCCAGCTGGAAGCCGCCTGTAATTTAACACTCGCAGATGGAGACTGAGGGTGATAAGGATACCTCCAGCTGTGTCTCCCACTGCTGCCTTCAAGGCCCTCTGATGCCTGGGACTCTGGATGCCTTGGGAAGGGCCTTGCTGTGGGTAAGGCCCTAATAAAGCAGCTGGTCTATTAGAAGATAAGCTTTGTGGAGAATCACACAATCATCCTGAATCCCCCTATCCCACAACTTTATTGCCCTAGATAATAAGCTTTGGTATGATGCCCGTTGCACTATGGAATTGTCTGCAGGCGGTCGGCACCTGCTGCGCCACTCAGCTCCCAGACTGCAACTGCCACACAAAATTCAGGGGCAGGTGCACAAAGCCCGCTTGGACTCTGGAAAGAAGGGGAACAGACAGAGGAGACTGGCCATTCTACCACAGAAGGATCCAAACAGCCCGTGGGGAGAGGGTGTGACTTAGGGGTCTGAGAGAGGTCTTGCAGTTATTGCTGGAAGCTATTTTGAGGATTTGGGAGAGAAAGGGTAAAAGGGAACTTTGTCAGCAGAGAAGGATGAGGCTTAGAGAAGGTCCAACTGGCACAGGCTGGTCCCTTGTTCAGCTTTCTTCTGTTTTCTTACCTGAATGTACACACGCGCATTTACCCATCCTGGTCAGCATTCCACCAAGGACAGGCTCTCTCTCTCCTCCTTCCTGTAACACAGCAAGTGGTTTCACTCCGCAGATGACTGTGAAGCACCTGTGGGAAAGGATCATCTTTGATTTGTCTCCCTTCCTGTCTTCAGTGCCTTGGCAAAAGCTCAAAAGGTTTATCAGAAAAAGACAAAACCAAGCAAAACAAACAAACGGAAAAAGGCCTGGAAGCAACATAAATTCACACATAGAAGGGTCTTTAGGTGGCACTGAAATCTGGAGGCTCATCTGTAGGGACTGAAGAATGAGATCTAAGGATAACAGGAAGTGGAAAGAATACGAAGTAGCACTGTCCAGAATAATTTAGAAGGTGTTTTAATCGCTTCCAGAAGGGTTTCTGGAAAGGTGTTTTATACACTAGGAGTCAGGGAGATTTATTTTACATTTTAAAAACTAATTTTTTAAACATTTGCCAACATTACATCTTTGAAGGATTTATTTTTATATTAAAATGATGTAGCCGGGCGGTGGTGGCGCACGCCTTTAATCCCAGCACTCGGGAGGCAGAGGCAGGCGGATCTCTGTGAGTTCGAGACCAGCCTGGTCTACAGAGCTAGTTCCAGGACAGGCTCCAAAACCACGGAGAAACCCTATCTCGAAAAACAAAAACAAAAAAAAAAATGATGTGTCTATATGTTTGCAAAAGTGTTGCTTTGTACATACGGGTGCATGACCCTGCACAGTCCAGAAAAGGTCACCTGATCCCCTAGAGCTGAAGTTCCAGGTGAGGGAGCCTCCTAACCTGGATGCTGGAAACTGAATGGGATCTTTCTGCAAGAGCACAAAGCACTCTTCACCACCGAACCATTGCTCCACTCCTGAATATTTTATTTTTGAAGTGTAGAAACAAATACACTCAGAACACACCAATAAACAGTCGATGCCCTCAATTGCTCTTTATCTTTGCCCATACACTGTCTAAAACATCTGTGATCCACTCCAAGGCATTTTGTAACAGCGTGGTGAACAAAAAGCCCTCACAGGAGTTTCCAGAGGTGGATGAGCATTTGAGGCTGCAACAGGAATTTGTGAGCTGTTTGCAATGGGTGAGCCACTTGGAGGGTGTCACACCAGGGACTCACTGCCTGGTTCCATATGAAAGGTTAGAAGTGCAAGAAGGAAATGACATTTAACAAACCTCTGCGTTATGGTGCAGTGACTCTGACAGGAAGCATCTACTTAGAAAGATCAGTGTTCATTACTGTTAGACGAAAATGTCCATAATGCTCTGCTCCTTTCTTTCTTTTCTCTGCCCGCCCTCTTTCCTCCCCCGTCTCTATTGCTATACAGGGTTCCTTCTGGAAAAAACTCCTGTCCTCCTTAAGATGAACATGACTTAAATTGTCTCCTGATGGCATTGATTACTTCCCCATCCCCATAAACAACCCCTTTGGCACCTCTCCAGAGAACCAACTCCGCTAGATTAAATTAAGGGCAATCTCAGCTCTTAACAGAGCTCCTTCCACCAAGCAGTTGCTTCAAAGAAGTGGGATTCATAGGTTTAGTTTATGATCCTCATGACCTCCCACCAGGAAAACTGACCCCTTTTCTTCAACACAACCCTTGAACAACTTACACTGAATCTAGGGAAAGCACTAAAATTAGGTATACGCCAAATCAACAAACATACTTCTGACATACACACACAGAGAGAAACCAAACAAAGAGGTCCACACAGGCACAATTGACTAACACACGCATTTGAAAATGGTCTTCTGGAGGTTAATGTGGAATGAGAATTCGTGAGATCTGCTAAGCTTCTGTAGCCAGCCTTCCTTCTCCTAGTTTCATCAAATCGGCTGGCTGTGTTTGTGAGTCCAATGTGCAGAAATTCTGGAACTCCCTTGCTCCTCTCTTTCAGATGAGATTTGAGCTAAAAATAAGTCTCAAAAAAAAAAAAATAAATAATAGCGATTCTCAATTAGTCAGTGAAGACTTCAATAATCCTTAAAGATCTCCTGAAAGACCCCCAGTGCTGGGGAGACCATCACTCAAGTCCGGGATACACGACCCCCCCCCCAGTAACTCATGAGAGGCCATCCTTGCTGCAATCACACCAGGCTTTAATTGATGAGATGAGACGGGAACCAGTGCACTGGGGCCGAGACTCATAACCCACGCAGGGGGAGAGTTCGACCCCGAGTGACCGGGAGAAGCGATTTTTAAGGAAACGAAACCACAGCCCAGTGAACCGGAATTGGCAGGGAGTTTGTCACAGAAAAATTCTGAAAAAACCAGTGAAGATTACAAAGGGGCAACCCCTGCCCTCAGGACCCTCCAAGGCTTGGCAATCAGCTAGTTCTAAAACACAGTACAATGACAATCACAAGGGGGAAACTCCTTGTTTCTCAAGATTATTCTCAAGATTACAACCTAACTTTATCTTCAGCTAGTTCCTGAAACACAGTCACTAAACTGGCTAATCCTAGATTTTTGATTCTTCTCTTCCTGCTTGGATTTTTGGCTATTTTCTTCCTGATAGGGAGGTCTGGATTTATCCAGGTCTTTCACTCCTTTACATATTCCATCATGCACTAGTGTCCCCATGCTTCTCTGTTTCTCTAGAATGTACTCTATTGTTCATGACTTCTCCCGAACTAGTTGTCTTTGCTCTAGTTTATGGAACTTCTGACAGGTTGAGATAAGTGCTGGGGTATCGAAGTAAACCTCAATGGTCAAATACAGAGTTATTTGGTTTCCAATATCCACACGTCCAGAACCACGAATGTTCGTGGACCTTAAATCACCTACTGTATCACTGACTCAATAAACAGGTCTCTGTCAAATATATTTTGTAGAATGGTGTTGAAATGCAGGCAAACAGTTGGAATATTACATTTCTACCAATGTCCAAACAAATATTTATTTAGATTTTCACCTTGCCTTGAATTTTCTGTTTCTTGCTGTGTGTGTGGCCTCATATGTGCATTTATTGTACAGTTCAGAGATGATCTACAGTGGCCATATTTTGAATTTTGAATGAGTGATTTGATTAAGTATCTACCAAGTCAAAATAAAAGAGTAAGTCAGTAGTAGATAGGTAGGTGGCAAAACTATCAAATCATGTAAACTCAGCCACCAGCAGAAATCCACCGAAAAAGATCCTTTAAGGCAATTGGCATTCTCAGTAGAAAGAGTCCTGGGTGGTGTCCTCAGTCCCCTCGGGGGAGAACAGGTAGCAGCAGACAGAAATCACATGTCGCAACAGGCATTCACAACAGTGAGACAAGCTAACTGAGCAAGGGGAGTCAGTTTGCTGTAGTTCCCAATAGGGTTTCTTCCCGTGACTGAGCTTCCCATGGCTGGAACTTTCTTTTGGCTCTCTTTCCCACTCCAGGCACTTTTACATCATGGGAACAAACAAAAGAACATCTGCCGGGAATAGTTGACTTGCTAGCTGTTCTCAAAGGCACAGTGGTTTTGCTCTTGGGCTTATGTTGTTCTTTCCAGAGAAAGAACCCCCAGACAAGGGGCCTTGACGACGCTGAGACAAACACGTTTGGGCTTGAAATGGAGCTGGAGACAAAGTCCAGCATCCAGAGCCCATTTCTCAGTGAGCTCAATAGAACATGACAATTTACCAGTATAATGTACAGTACAGTGCATGTGTATGCAAGCAAGCCTCACAGATCCTCCCGCCTCTTACTTCCCCCATCATGCTTTGCTCTTACACAGTGCTGAGAATCTAGACTCAGGCTCCTCAGGTTTGTGCACCAAGCACCTTTAGCCACTGAGCTGTCTCTCCAACCTCTGCATGGCTCTTCAGAAACATAGAAATATTCAAGTCTCAGTAGTCTAAGTCTAATCATCAGGGTGAAATTTATGTTAATGGAGACAGAATTTAAGAGACCATCTCTGCGCAGGGCGATGGTGGCGCATGCCTTTAATCCCAGCACTCAGGAGGCAGAGGGGAGGCAGATGTCTGTGAGTTCGAGGCCAGCCTGGTCTACAAGAGCTAGTTCCAGGACAGGTTTTAAAGCTACAGAGAAACCCCGTCTCAAAAATTCACTTTGCTACTGATTGCCTTGTGTTAGCCTGCAAAGTGGGTCAATCAAAGATGCCCTGCCTTCCTTCAAAGGGACAGTTTCGTCAGTCACAGGTAGCACACCACCGCAAAGGATATTAATTTAAAGCAATTCTTTTTCTTGTATCTGCGGTTTGAACTGAGGTTGCTATGCTGTTCTGGCCTTCGTTCACTCATGTAGAAGCCCTAGGCTGTAGCATCAGCTGGGTTCAAAGATGGAGGTGCCCATGTCATCACCTATGTGGTCGTGGGAGCTGGCTCTTCAATGGGCGCCTCGCTTCTCTTCTGTAGGATCTCTTAGATGTCAGTTTCTTGCTAATGGTGATCTCAGTGCTAATCACACAGCGCATGCGCATGCGCATGCAGTGCTCTGAATTTGAAACGCCCTCCACTGGCGCTTATGCTTCAACTTTTGGTTCTTTTTTTTTTTTAAATATTTATTTATTTATTTATTTATTATGTATACAATATTCTGTCTGTGTGTATGCCTGCAGGCCAGAGGAGGGCACTAGACTCCATTACAGATGGTTGTGAGCCACCATGTGGTTGCTGGGAATTGAACTCAGGACCTTTGGAAAAGCAGGCAATGCTCTTAACCTCTGAGCCATCTCTCCAGCCCGCAGCTTCAGCTTTTGGTACATAGCTATTGATGCTGCTTTGGCATAGCAAGAAGAGGCAAGTCCCAGAAGATCGTGGGCCTTTGTGGGTTTTATCCTGGCCTTCTCTGCTTTCTCACCCACCCAAACTTGAAAAGCACTAGCCACAAATTCTTCTTGCCAGGGAATGATCAGCTCTGCCTGCCATCTCACTCGGACAGAATGAAAGCAATCGTCAAATCAATTTTCCTCCCCAAGGTTGCTTTGGTCGGTTATTTTGTTTCAGGGCTGAGAAAAGTACCAAAAAAAAAAAAGTAACTCCCCAGTAACCCCAATTCAAGTGAATGTGGAAATAAACTCTAGCCCCTGGACGGGAAAAATGGCAAACTTTAGATACAAAAGGGTCTGGACAACCAGACATTAAGGAATTAAAGCAAAATACAGCGGTCACACCATAGATAAGCTGCAGGCCCCAGAAGCAAAAGGAAAAGGAACTGTCTAAGCCTTCAAAGAAGTCTGGGAGAGGGGTTCTGGAAACTCTCAGGCCCTGTGACTCTGGTCACCTCCGTAAAGGGTTTCCTGGGTAGGCAGGCTGGAGGCTTGTTCAAGCTGCTCTGAGAGACACAGGTTTCAGGGAAACTGGTCTCAGTGAGGCCGGTCATCTTCCCTTCCACACTGTTCTCATCCACAAAGGAAACATGGGGTGGGTGAGTTTTATTACTCAGGTCAGGGAGGAAGGCCACAGTCCTTGCGGCTGTCCATCAAAATACCTGGAATTGAATCCCAGCCACCATACACTGCCTGTGAAAAAGGAAAATGAATTCCATATTCCTCGGTTCTGCCTCTGTAAAATGGGACAATTACTGTGTATTTCAAACATTTTAACTATGTGTGTGCTATGTGGGTTTAATGACATATGCCATTTTTCTTCTTAAGTGTAGGTTTTTATTGTTTTATTATTTCAATTCAGAAGCCAAACTGAAAAGGTTGTCTGGAATGAATTTCACAGTATATATTTCCTAGACTTTTAAGAAAAGTTCAACCCCCTTTGAACCATTTGGTTTTTGTAAATATATATATATATATATATATATATATATATATATAATTTGTGTGTTTTTGTGTGTGTGTGTGTGTGTGTGTGTGTGTGTGTCTACAGAGACCTACAAAAGGAGTTAAATGCCCTGGCATCAGATTTGGTATAGGTGGGAGGCACCATTTGGATGCTGGGAACCAAACTCTGGTCCTCACCAGTCCCTGCCCTTTGGCTGTACGAATGTAGTGTTGGGTTTGGCAGAAGAAGCTGTCTTCCTCTCGTCGTCAGGGTGGATGTGACTCCTAATCTGCCCTTGGGTGTTGGGTAGGGAGAGTTAATTCTGACAGACTACTTCCCCAAGGCTCGGTTTCCTCCCCTCAGAAGCACATGTAATCGCAGTGCACACACGACAGCCTCTAATGCAGCAGGTGTGAGTACGAAGGCAACTTGCTTAGAGTAGCTGATGAGCGGCAGGCCAGCACATAGTAGGTCTGTCCTCCACTATCCAGATGTCTCATTTCCCACTTTAGCCGACAACCTTTTCCGAGCACTAGCCTGTGGAAGGCAAGGATTGGCTGCCTTCGTTTGTTTGTTTGTTTGATTTCAGGGTCTTTGCCAGAGGTCACAGAGAGAATGGGCTTCCCCTTCTTGAAGCCACCGTGGGGAACTCTTCATATTGATTGTTCTCATTGGTCTGTCTCTTTAAGGAAAAGACCCTGACCAGGCTGCTCACCCCATCAATACAAGACTGTGAATTTTCCAGTTCTACTGAACTCTGTGTGACCCTGGCAGACAATAATTGCTTTAACATTGGGTTAGCAACAGCGACAAACTTGTCTAAAAATAATCCAGAGCTTAAAATACAACTTAACCTGGGAGATTTAAGTAGAAGAAGAAGATGGCTTTTCTCCGGAATTGCTTCTTGATTAATCACTCCATCTGAGGTCACTTTTAAAAAAAAAAAAGACAGCTCAAAACAGGGCTTTTAGATGTCTTCCTCTACTTTTCCATATTGGCAGGAAGCCAGTCCCTGCTGGCCACTGGTTCTTAAAGGAACACGCTCCTTGATTGTCTCAGCTGAAGTCTAGGGAAGAGCGTGCTCAGGAGAGGTTAAAGAGATGGGCGAGGACTTCACTACCTCATATCAAGTGTGCCTTCTTTCAAGATCAGCTCCAGGAGGATCCGTAGGAGGAGAGAAAATGGTGTCCTGAGAGAGAAGCAGATGACCGCCTCGCCTCAGGGCTGAAGATACATGAACAGGTTGCAATCCATCCCCGTTTCTTTCCAGTCCTCCTCCATCTTGCCACCTGCACCTGGGTACCAACATCTTTTGTTTAGACCTTGTCTCCCCTAAAGATCTTCCCAGCTACCAGTGCTCAGACTATTCACCCTCGATCTTGGGAACCTCCCATCTACAGCTGTTTCTCTCTCACCGGTTCACCAACCATCAGAGGCAGAGTGTTCCTTCCCCCACTACACCTACCTGCCCTTGAAGAGCCGCTAGTTGCCTCCTCTTTCGCTTTCTTTTGCTAAGGAGCAAAGTGAGTCTTTTGGCCCACACCATGCTGGCCACAGCCTCTGCGGCTCTTTGGATAGGTAATTCAGCTTTACCTTCAGAAGTTAAACACGAGTTCCCCAACACACAAGACTTTTGGACCATATTTCATGTCGGTGCTGAATAAGAGGTCTGTACAGAGAATTACCTTTTTTCTGACCTCAAACTAAAGCAAATCTTTACAGTTTGGCTTGGTGACTGTTATGATTAATTGGGGCTGTCAACCTGACTGCTCTGAGTGATGTCCCGGAAATTCATTAGGCCTTTGGTTGGTGTGTCTGCGAGTTTCCAGAAAAGATGGCAAGGGAATTAGATGAAGGGCTCACTCCTGAAATTGGGGTGTACCAGCCACAAAAAGAAGGGCCCTGATAAAAGACTAGTCAAAGAGTGAGAGTGTACCCCACCCTCATCCTGGCTTTTTCAGTGGTTGTTTTCCTGTTGCTGTCCTTTGTGGAAACCAGATTCTAGGTGTGCCTGAGGAATATTATTTTAGGTGTTAATTTTTGTTTATGCTGCATCTGTTGAAGTCTGTGAAGCTGATTTCTCCTTGCCTGATGGTTCAATGAAGAGCTGATTGTCAATAGTGATGCAGGAGCAGGGACAGGTGAGGCTGGCAAGCAGAGTATAAATAGAAGGAGGAAATTCAGGTGAGAAGCTAGGAGGAGCAAGAGAATAAGAAGAGGGGAGGATATCAGGCACCCAACTACACAGCACACTACGGAGAAAAGAAGTAAAGTGGTATATATAAACAGAGAAAGATGAGAGCTCGGAGGCAAGTATGGCTAATTTAAGAAAAGCTGGCTAGAAGCAAGCCAAGCGAAGGCTGGGCGTTCATAACTAAGAATAAGACTTGTGTGTGATTTATTTGGGAGCTGGGTGGTGGGTCCCTCAAAAGCCAAAAGAGTAAAACGGCCACAACACCAGGTGTCTCAGCCTTGAGCAGGGACCCCACCAAAGGTTCCCCGCGCTTCAGGGATTTGACCTTGGACTCTGATGCATCCTTGCCTTTTCTTTTATCTCCAAGGCCCTGTGTCTTTGGAATGAGCAGCTATTGATCATTCTTGACTTCCTCCAGTCTACACACACGGCCATCGTGGGGCTCTCCAGCCTCCATGTGAGTCTAATAAATCTGTTTGCAGTATTTTAAAGCATTCTATCTTCCTGAAGTAACCTGAGCAATACCAGTGGTTTCCGCATTGTATTTCTTATCGAACCTTGGGGTTCTAGAAGGGGTCCCCTGGGGACCTGCTGTTAGGTTTCAACAAGGCTTATCAGGCTCGTGAGGGGTCTTGAGCTCCTGCTATCATCACCTCTGTCAGCATCCTTTTCCTTTGTGTGGATGCAGGTGTGGTATATGCATTTACTTGTGCACACGAGTGTCATGGAGGCCGGAGGTCAACACCAGGTTGTTTCAGCTCTGCCCCTTCCCACTTTGTCTTTTGAGACAGAGTCTCTCACTGAACCCGGAGCTCACCAACTCAGCTCGGCTGGCTGGCCAGCACACTTCAGGGATTCACACGTCTCTGCCTTCCCAGGCTGGACTAGATACAGGCTGTTACACCTGGCTGTTCTCTGTGGGTGCTGTGGAATCTGAATCCAGGCTATGTTTACAGAGCAAACACTAGCCACTGAGCCATCCCCCTGTATTCTGTTTTGTGTTTCAGTGTGATCCAGCTGTTCTTCATGACTGCCCCATCGAACACGGCACCACAACTTCCACCCTCCATCAGTCTCACCACAGCCCTCAGCCTTCTGACACATTCATAGCATGTTAGATCTCACCAGTGCTCATTATAATGAGTTAATCTCCTGCTCTCTGAAATAACCTGGACACATCGTCAGTGTTCAGTGAATATGTATCCAATAAAAATTTAATAATAAATTTTAAAGCTGTAAAGCCAAAGGATCCTAGCCTCCTATTTTTAAAAATGTAGCAAGATCCCCGGAGGGCCTGCAGAGCAGCTAGTCCCAGGCAGAGATGTCTGCTGGACCCAAGAGTGGTTGCAAGTTCCCCGGTGGGCTGGTCCCAGTGAGGCAGGTGGGTGTGAGCAGGCGGTGGGTAGAAGGGACATGGGCAGACACATTATACAGAATAGAATGGAATATTTACTACTTAAAGGAGACAGAGAGTGTGTGGGGGGGAGAAGGAGAAGAGAAAGGAGAGAGACAGAGAAGGGCCTGAGAGGGAAGAGATGCGCACTAGCCAGGAGGGGACAGACACAATCTAAGATGGCTGAAGGAGGGCAGGGGTCACCGGGAATGGGCATGGCTTGTCTCTTAAAGAGAGGAAAACCATAACAATTTTGTCTTATTTATCACAACTAGAATGATTATTTTTGAAGGAATCAGTTTTTAAATCCCTTGATCCCTTTTACTTTATTCTATTTTTATTTAAATTCTGCCTACAGTTTAATTGAACACCTTATTGGGATGCCGCTCTCAGTATTTAATACATGTGTGGACGTAAGTATGTAACTGCTATGCTAATCAGTCTTTTCGCCTCAGCACTCGCCCGCCATGCCTTTGCAGCCATCTTTGCTCTGCCCTGAACCCATGGTGACCACCGATCACTAGAGTACTGTCTTTCTGCAAATGGACGCACAGAAAGAACACTTAGAGACCTCTGCTCTTACTCAAGATGATGATTTTGACATGGCTTTTATGCTGCTGTATATGTTAATAGTTTTCTCCTTTAAATTTACAATGAATAAGCCATCATATGATATACTGAAGTCTATTTATCCATTCACCTGACGAAATACACTTGAATCAAGCTTTCTTCTGGTGATATGAATAAACACACTGTGTCTTTTTATGTTTATTTCTGTGTGGACATAAGTCCTTATTTCTTTGTAGGTAACAATTAAAGAGTGGAATTGTTAAGCTTTGTGGTAAATATATGTTTAAATGGTTAAGAAACTACCAGAATATTTCAGGGGCTTCATTTTTTTCTGTTACAATCAGTAAAATATGAGAAATCCCATATTTTTACGCTCTTGATGTTGTCAGATTTTCATTTTCTGCCAGTTGATTAACTTGTTAATTAATGTTTTTAGCTACCTTAATAGGCATATGGTGATTTCTCACTGTTTTTAATTTAAATTTGTATTTCCCTCAAACTAATGATGTTGGACATTATCGTTGTTTATTTAAAATCCATTTATCTTTTTCACTAAAGTGCTTATTAGAATTTTACATATTTTGATGTGATTTAATTTTAAACTTCCTTATAGATTAGTTCCAATATCCCTTTTGGACATACCATTTGACAGTATTTTTTTCTCAGTTCATAGCTTGTCTTTTTATTTCTCAAAATAATATCTTTAATACAGCAGGATTTTTATCTTTTAATGAAATTCAACTTAACATTTTTTTCATGATTATGTGTGTATGATATCATAGGTCAGAAATCTGCCTCATTCTGGGTTATGAGAATTTTTATTTTGTTCTTTGTGACTGATTAGATTTATGTTTGAGATTTAAGTTGATGCTTCCTTTGGAGTGAAATATTATATATGCTATATAGTTGGTTCAAAAAATGCAATTATACACTGTGTACTTGTAATCCCAGCTCCCTCAGGAGACTGAAGCAGGAGAATTATTTGAGTTTCTAACCGTCTGGCTATATTAATAATGAGATCCTGTCTCTAAAGGACAACAACAAAGAAGGAGGAGGAGAAAGGAGTATGAGGAGGAGGAAGAAGGGGAAAGGGTTAGGGTGGGTAGGGAGGAGTGGGGAGGGGAAGGAAGGAATCTCTCTAACACAGCTGTTGAATGACAAACCCTGACCCGTGAGTTGTCTCTTGCTGTGGTTCCCAACACTGAGGTCATCTTGTGTTGCTCCATTTCTGGTTTTCTCTTCCACTCACGGTTTGCATGTCATCCTTTGCCAGCACTCTAAATACTGTGAATTATTACCGGTAAATATTAAAATATGACCAGCCTTCTAACTTTGGTCTGGAATTATTTTCCTATTATCATCCTAGGCCACAAAACAGAAAGTGATGAGAAGAGGATTGATGAAAGTTTTAAGGTTTCATTTATTTATTTTGAAATGGTGGAAACAAGTCGAGAAGCAATTCTTCTTTTCTACCGTGGGATGCTGGGCTATCTGTCTTGGCAAGCAGGTTTACCGTCTGAGCTGTTTTGTCGGTCCAGGCTGAACATTTCCGAGCAGTGTCCGTAACTGGCAACGGAACATGGGCATTGACATCACCAATTTTGAAAAGAAAGAATCTAAAGCTGTTATTGTTTTTCATTTCTGAAGATGAACAAACAAACAAACAGCAACAAGAACAAAAACTTAACCTCAGACTTTTTAACAACGTGGCCACTGGTGCCCAGTTAACAGCCAGAGCTAGGCCTGTCCAGGTCGGGTCAAGCTAGCCCTTCATCTCTCGGGTCAGCTCCTCTGGCTTCTGACGAATGGAAAACATCTAATATTACCACCATGCTTTGCTGGACTTAATTAAAAAAAATCATTTCTATTACAAAATACCCAATTTATTTCCCAAGGGCTGTTTTGTTCCCATGGTTGAGATGCAAACATATTCCTATTTATACACTCTGAACAGACGGTTTAGTTTGGCTCCTGCAAGTAGTACCAACCTAATAGTCTGGGAGTGGATTGTCACACTGGCTACAAGAAGATAAATAATCAGATTATACGCCTAATTTAATAGAGCTTATTCTCATTAATTAAATGCCAATTACCTGTTTGTCTTTCCTGGGAACTGGCCCTTGCAATCAATCTTTCCAGAAACATTGTATACACACACTTGCAGAGGTATTAATATCACCCTTAAGATTTACAGGCACGGGGCCCCTTTGACTTAAGCCCTCCTCAAACACTCTACAGTGTAACTGCAGAATAATCGTCATAAATTTCCCTGATCTTTCACCTCACCGGTTCTTAAATTTCCATTCTCTGACCGGCTTGAAGAGTTCTTATTTATCATATTGAGACACTTCTTAGGATCAGTGTGCTCCTGCAGGGCTCTGGACTTCAGATCTCTGACCCAGCCTCCATCTTGGGCATTGGCTATTCAAAACAGATCAGGAGTCCTTGGGGACGAAGAAGCCTAACTTTTGTCCTCTGGCTTCCCTGCAGAGATAGAAAGCAAAAATCACTGATTTGCAGACAGTATAACCTTGCAAACTATCTGGAGCAACTTGACCCCCCCACCCCTACCCAAGCCCTTGAACACCCGGGCTGTACTAATTCCTTAGCAAAAAACACTAACCGACAAAATCTCCCATCCTGGCCCTTAGTAGCTATGAGTGTCTGCACTATCCCTTGAGCAATTTCTTTCTCTCTTTCTTTTTCTTTTTTTTTTTTTTTTTTTTTTTGGATTTTTCAAGACAGGGTTTCTCCGTAGCTTTTGGTTCCTGTCCTGTGTAGTAAGAGGAGCGGCCTGGCTGTGCCCCTGTACCTGGCCGCCCGCATGCCCAGCTTAAGCCCTGAAATAATTACACGAAACGGTTTTCTTTTAATCACTGCCTGGCCCATTGGGCTCTACATACTCGACCCAACCCATTTCCTGATATCTGTGTAGCACCCCAAGGTGTGCTCATTGGGAGATTCCTAGCCTGCATCTGCAGGGACTGGGAACATCATGGCGACTCCTACTCAGCTTCTTCTTTCCCAGAATCCTCTTCTGTCTACTCCACCCACCTAAGGGTTGGCCTATCAATGGGCTCAGCAGTTTCTTTATTTTAACCAATGAAATCAACAGATAAGATACAAGACCCACCTCCCGCTTTCCTGTTTAAACAAAAAGAAAGGCTTTAACTTTAACATAGTAACAACCATATAACAAAACAGTTATCACAAAGAATTACAGTTACAATATTTATATCACTTTACCTTTATCATAACTAAGGAAAACTATAACTATCTATCCATTTTCCAATTCCATCAAATTCCAGAAGGATATAATACTGTTCAAGAATAATGAGAACTCTAGAAATGACAGAGACATCTCTGGCTGTCTGGACAGTCACCCAAAGTTCCTCTGTACCGTTGGGGTATCTATCTTCGCCTCAGGCCCATAGTATCCAGTGAGGTTCCATGAAGCAGGAAATCTAAAGACAGTTCAGTCACTTTCTGCTGTGTCCTGCAGAATGTCTTGCAGACTCTTTCATGAGTCAAGAACCCTGAAAGATCATCTCACCTTTAGGCAAGTTCAGCAGTCCTCTCTCGGCGGGTTCTTTGTGTCCAGTTTATAAAATAGTCCAGGCAAGAACAGTCTCTGCCCAATGGCTGGCTATCAAACTCAATAAGGATCCTCTTCGATGCCCATCTTCCTCTCGAAGTAGATTGGTGTTGCCAGAGCAGACGTGTCTCATTGTCATGAAAAGCCCTAAATTATTAAAACATTAAATGCCATATTCTGCAGTCCTTGAAAAATATGAAGAATGCCTATCTAATTGAAATATATCTCCATATATATCTAGAAAATCTAACATGACTACAAGCTTGACTATTATTTACTTACTATTTAACAACAACCTATATTTCCTAATTATACATTACATTTTAAAAAATGAACTACAAAATCATAATACCTTAATCAAGATCAGAAATACATATGCATATAACAAAATTGGACTTTAAAATCCACACCAATGCAAATTTATTCATATCTATATCATATCCCCCTTTAAATGTAAAGGAACATTTATAAACAATAGCTTTGCAAACATACTAGTTTTTCCCAAACTGCTTCCTGCTGTAATAAAGCGTTAATTAGATCTTTCATGGTATAACCTGTGCTTCAGGGTCATCTCAGTTGGCAGTTGAGTGAAGTAATTTTTTGAGGGTGTTCACAGCAACCTTTCAGGAGGGCGTGGTCTATCAAACCATACTGAATAAACCCATAGGGTCTGGTCCTCTGTGAAAACAAAAGAAGACCTCTCTCCGAAGCATCATATCCTTAGACCCAAATTCTGAAGTCATACCCTCATGATATCCATTCTGGTTCCATTTGGCAGCCCATATAATGAAATGTCTCTCTGTACTTAGCTCCTTCACAGTCAAAAATCTTAAAGAAACACAATGTACATAATCCAGACTCTTTGTGGATTTTCCATTTTTTACGTGGTTTATTTTTCTTTATTTTTTTTAATCTCTTAACCATCTGTACTCTGTCTTTTTGCAGACTTTACCTTTAATTTTTAAAGGCATTAACTTTATTCTCTCTTTATATATATATATATTTTTTTCTCTCAAGCCCACGTACATTAATCCAACATTGTGACTCATTTAGTGGTCTGTCTGAATCTGTCATTGTGAATCTGTAATTTTTTTTTTACTATCCAGGAGCATTTAAAAAAATGTTAAGTAAAAACTTAAGTTGCACCATGTAGGAGTAATATGGTACTGCCTGTGTCCCAAAAGTCTAAACCTTATGTGCGCTGTTATCACAGTAATTACGGTAGTCTCTGTTTGAGACCAGCTCAGTTCAGCATGGCGGAGCTGAGCTGCTCTTGCCTCTGAGCTATTGTACCCCTGAGCTGAGCACAATTCCAGGCACACAGCAGTCCACATTGCCATCAAGCAAGCCATAGCACTTTATTCCAAATGCTCCATTCAAAAGCTCTGTCTCCCACAGGAGCCAGACAGAAATCGAATATGCACAGCCCAGAAAGCCGGCATTTTAAAACAGCCAGTTTTTTTTCCTGTTCCTGAGTCAGGACAATTTCTTTGAGGTACGTAACCCAGAAACAGCAAAAAGCTGTTCTAAATTCTCTTTCTGTCCTTTTTAAGCCCTCTCAGGTTTTAAATGGAGTTCATTAGCACGCTGGCGCTCAATTCAGGTGTAAGAGGAGCGCTCACAAGCCTGTACCTGGGCCGCCCGCATGGCCCAGCTTAAGCCCTGAAATAATTACACTAAAAACCGTTTTCTTTTAATCACTGCCTGGCCCATTATTGCCAGCCTGGCATATCGACCTAACCCATTTCTGATAATTCGTGTAGCACCCTGCTGGGTGTGCTTACCGAGACTTAGCCTGCATCTGTGGGGACTGGGAACATCATGGCTTAATTCTACCAGCTTCTCTTTCCCAGAATCCTCTTCGTCTACTCCACCCACCTAAGGGTTGGCCTATCAATGGTCTCAGGTAGGCTTTGGCTTAACCAATGAAATCACTAGGATAAGATACAAGACCCACCTCCATCAGTCCTGGAACTAGCTCTGTAGACCAGGCTGGCCTCGAACTCACAGAGATTCACCTGCCTCTGCCTCCCGAGTGCTGGGATTAAAGGCGTGCGCCACCACCGCCTG